>JAMAJS010000003.1:333011-379691 GCA_023628935.1 Zygoascus sp. PK3305
CTAACAGGTGCAGAGCTTGAAGGCGCAGAACTGATAGGATCTGAGCTAACAGGTGCAGAGCTTGAAGGTGCAGAACTGACAGGATCTGAGCTAACAGGCGCAGAACTTGAAGAAGCAATACTTGAAGAAGATGAAGAGCAAGAAAGCATTTGAGGATACTGCTCAGGAGTTAGATCAACAAGAGCCAAAAGTGGAGCAATGCTCTGCTCATAAGCCGACTCATGCTGGTATACCACATCTCGATTTGGACATATTGTTGACTCAGAAAGCTTTTTGAAAGCCTGTCGATAACGGGAATCAAAACTCTGCAATTCACCTTGAAGTGTGGAATAGTAATCTGCAAGAACCACCGGTGTCAGATATTGCTCGGTCGCATCGAGAAAAGGTATTATAAAACCGCTGACCAGGCCATCCCAATAAGGGGCCAAATTAGAGAAGTCTTGCTGGGTCAGACCAGAATTTAGGGTAGTCATAGCATTTGACCAATTTACGTCCATATAGGCCCATAGATCAAGAATTTCGTCAGTAGGATATGGATACACGGTGTAAAGATCTATCAGAGCCTGTAAGTCAACCAAGATCTGCGCAAATAAATGCTGGGTCTGGCTAGGAGTTAGATCAGCCGAAACCGACCGAAATACAGCCGTAACAGCCACAAGCAGGAATAAAGGTCTGATAATCATTTTAAGGACTTTATTAAAGTTGTCCGTGCATCTGAACAGAATAAAAATGCGAGAAGACTGCTTTTTATGTATTCTTGGCTCGGCGGGGAGAGGCGCACCGTTATTTGCTTTTTCTGATCTGCAAGTAGCAAAATCTGCTCTATTGGGCAATAGGCTAATTGGAAGCACTGATTATTGTGATCGAGGAGACGCACCCGTTCGATCATACGAGAAAGCGGCCAACAATGCACATGGCATGGGAGATCTTCCTCGAGATAGAACGATTTTTGTCTGGGACCGGACGAGTGGCTATCATCAGATCCAGTCGTATTTTTTATGAAGGAGCGTTTCAGTTGGTTTTTCAGCACGGCAAACAGATAGGCTAAGCAAGGACAGTTGAAGGGGTCCCTCTAATAATACACTTCTGTCTGCTAAATAAAGTATACTGCATACAGAACAACTAGCCTTGCCATGGCTTCGGGTCTCACATCGTATTTGCAGTGCATTTGACTAAATTCAGCCAAGATACATGCGGCTGAAATGCACTGCTGGGCGGTTGAAGTAACCAGCTATTTCGCAGTAGTCGTCATACCATAATAAGGGGCTCTTTGCCTCAGTATCAGTTGCAAATCGTAGTTCAAGTGGCCAGATGAAGGTATCACTATATATTTTCAGTGTAGTTACGGCCCGTTGTAGAATCGAAGATCAAGATCTATCAGCGCATTCCCAAGCGGCATATTTTGGGGCAGAAAAAGATGGGCGCACGCAAGAAATTATTTTGGCTGTGTGTGCCAGTAGAGATTTTGCAAGCCGTATAACGCAAATCGGCAGAAAAAAAAATCTATAATACAACTAAAACGGCAAGAAATTTGAAATTATTTAGATAAAAATACTTGAAATTGTTACACGCTTTCAATGAATCCACTTTTGGGGCCAAATAAAATAACAGCTCGATTATGGAAATAGCTCCTGCTCCCCATTTTGTCAGCTACGGCCATATCCAGATGAAAATAAGACTTCCCGTCCGATCAGTCCTATTCAAGCATCTGAGAGCCTTACAAAGTACTATAGTGGGTGACCATATGGGAACAGAAGGTGCTGTAGTTTTTTTTTGCCTTTATTTTTATTGAAGTTCTGCATCCCAGTTCATGGGTGATACCAGGCCATGTATTAGTTTTTTCCGAGCCAATTCTAGACTGACGGTAAACCAGCGCATTGAAAATATTCAGGGAAATTGGCAGGGCAGGGAAGGATCGTAAAGAAGAAAAGGTCAAAATATAAATGAAAGACTGAGAAAACAACAGGCGGCAGATTAAGAGCAGAAGATATCAGGAATCACGATGCCTTATATATGCTGGAGATTTTCGTCTCTTTTTCTCTGGTGGACTTGATGCCCCATGCTGGTATTCTTACCATGCTGAGGAGCTGCAAGCCTAAGCAGCAACTGCAGCACAGCCAACCCCCCGAACAAGCAAACTGGAAATATATAACCCCATCTCATCAAATAGATCTAAGTGGCTTTCTTGTTTCGAATCTCCGAGATCCCGATTCGGTTTTGCCAAAGAAGCAGGTAAAGCGACTCCTGCCTGGTGCAGCCGTGCGTCCGCGCTTTCGGGTTAATCACCGTCAATTTTCCCACTTCTCCACCTCATCAACCTAGCACTACCTACATTGACTGCTCTCCATCATACTTAATGGCACGCGATCGCTGGGATAGACGCGACGACCGGTATGAGCCACGGCGCAGAAGCCGTTCCCCTCACTCTAGGGGAGGATCTAGGCGCTCGCGCAATCACCGGGAGGACCACAGAGGCCCGCGAGGCCCTCGCATCCATGATCGAGAGCGATCTCGAGATGGCCGAGACGCCCGCTGGGATCGTACCAGAGAGAACCGCTGGGATATGCGCCGGGATACTAGTGGCAGCCGGGACCGTTCGAGAACCGCTGAGCCTGACGAGGACAAGAAGCCTAAAATTGCCATTGACGCAGCAGCTATTGCGGCGGCGGCCGCGGCCAAAATCAATGCTATGATCAGCCAAAAAGAGCTGGCCGAAGAGTCAAAGCTTCAGGAGGATCTACGGGCTGGCAGTCCTGCAGGGGCTAATGCATCAGCAGCTGCTAATGCGGCAAAGGAGGCCCCTAAACCCAAGTTGGTGCGCACGGTGGATATTAATGATCTGCGTAATAAATACCTGTTGACCAAGCCGGCAACTCAGGAGGAAATTTCACGCGAGACTGGTGCCGTAGTGACCACCGGGGGCCGCTACTTTCCAGACCGCACTCTGAGCTCCGACAAGAAACCCCCTCTACATGTGAGAATTGAAGCTGACAATGAAGATATCCTACAGGCTGCTCTTGAGAGAGTTGACGCGCTAATTAACCAGGAGCTTGGCGATCTGATTGACCAGCGCCGGCTCGGAATGCTGAGAAAAGAAGGACTGCTGCCGGAGGACTATGCCAGAAGGGAGCGGGAGATTGCTTTGCAGCAGTTGCAGTCGGGCCGGCTGCTAGAAGGACCCACCGCCTCCTCTTCGCCTAATGGCTCCCCATCAACATCACATTCTGCCTCACTGATAGACGCAAGTGCTGACTCCAGAGGAACAGCACAAGGAGATGAGTTTAATCCTGATATTGCTGCGCCGCTAACCACAGTGAGCTCGACGTCCCCATCGCCTGGCCCTGCCTACACATTGAGCTCCAGCTCCAGTTTCAACACCAATTCTCGACCCACCGCAGATGTTGTTGTCCGTCTTGACCGCTACATGAACCCTTTCCGTGCACGCGGCTTGATTGTGGGTCCGGGGGGTGCAAATGTGAAGCACATTCAGAACGAAACAGGTACTCGAGTGCAAGTCAAAGGCAGAGGGTCAGGTTACATTGAGCGCAGCACCGGTGCAGAGGCAGATGCAGAAATGTTTCTGCACGTATTCAACGGTTCGCCCGAGCAAATCAGCCAGGCCAAAGAAATGTGTGAGGATCTTGTTAACACGCTGTGCGAACAGTGGGAGCATCGGCATGAACCACCCGTGTCCAATACTAACACCAATTCCGCGACCCCTTTGCCACAAGAGCCAAATCAAGCAGAAAGCGATGGGAGATTGGCAACCGCTGTTGCTGGACCAGTTTCAATTCCAATTCCAGGACTGCCTCCCGGAGTGCCTGCGGTCTTGGGACCTCCTGGAGCACCGCCTGGAGCACCGCCTGGAGCACCCCCGGGTCTCCCTCCATCTGCACCACCGTCGATGCCACCGGGAGTCCCTCCACCCGTGCCTCCTAGTGAGCCTCCTAGTGTGCCTCTAGGAATACCGCCAGGTCCACCGCCAGGACCTCCACCATCGGGCCCTCCTCCACCAGGCCCTCCTCCACCAGGTCCTCCTCCGTCATAACAAAACACGTCCACCTAACCTCTTCTACACAGTGCGAACCTGCAGCAGCTTATTCATCTGCCTGCTCACCTGCGAACCGTCAGAATCTCATCATCTATATACGTATTGTGAATATTGCAGAGACTTCCCGAGGGTTTATGCTAACCGATCGCGGCAAGTTTTTTGAACGAAAAGGGCATTTTTATTATAGCCCAGCATGAGTTTACGTCTGAGAAAGAATAACGAAAACCAAATTTTTTAAAAAAAATTTGAAATAAAATACGTTAATACATTGAAAGTAGGAAATACTAATCTACTTTTGAGAATCATGTTGTCTTTGTAGGTCTCGGCTCTGGGATGAAATGGTTCAGAGCGCTGTGGGATCGAGGCAATGAGTTCTGCATCATCTGGTGGATGGTTTCGGTTCTGCAGCGTAGCGAACAAGTTAGAGAAAACAACAAACGATTGTCTAGCCTGCGCGTATAACTACTCACTTCTGTCTAACTGTGTTTGATGTCAGGTACAGTGACTCCATGTTCTGTTATTGTGTTAAATGTGGCCTTCGAACGCGCACTTGGAGACAGTTATTTGGTTAGTGCTCGCTTACCTTTTTCAGTTTGGGGATCTTAGCGTCCCGGTCAGCAAACGCATTGCGCGCTGCATTAAAAGCCTGGGCATTAGCAAATAAGTATTTTTCAGTACTCTACAAAACCAATAAATATCATCTACACTGAGAGATGCTCTACCTACAGAAGTGCTCTGCTGCGAGGGGATGGTTCTCCACCTCTGTGCCGGCATGTTGGTGTGATAAGCTGGGAAAAGTTCAAGACGGTGGAAGTGATAAGATAATCAGAGAGCCGGCCAACCCATGTCTACTACTCATATGCCATAGGCACTAATATTAACACAGGTTATCAAATTTGTTGCACTTATTGCTTGGCTAGTGAATATACACTGGACAGAGCTGAAAAAAACAAACTACAAACAGGCCGTAGTGTAACTACGTTTGCATCGCCTGCGGGATGCCGATCCTGTACTTTAACAGTTATATTACATTCGTTTCTCATGATTTCTACACTGCACTAAAACTACACCCACATGTACCTCTATGGCGTGCAGTTGCGGGCTTGCTCTTTCACCTTGCGGTCGTACAGCGACCGGTCCCGCTTAAATGCCTGGTACGCATCTGCCTGGGCGGGCGAGTCCAGGTTCGGCGTATCCAGCAGCTCCTGGATTCCCAGCACAATCTGGCGAATGGTAAGCGCCGGCCGCCAGTCCTCGTCCTCGTTGAGAATGCTGAGGCATACTGTGCCGGAAGGATAAACATTGGGGTGGTAAAACCCGGCTTCAAACTTGCACTTGGGCGGCTTGGTGGGGTACTCTGGCGAGAAATGCACCGTTAGCTTGTACAGCCCGTTTTCCCAGATGGTACCGGCCTTGCCTGGAATTCCTACATTCCAGGTCATGAGGTCCAGCGTGCCATCGGCGCCTTTGACTGGTTTGGCAAAGAATCCAAAAGGGTGGTCCTTACGCCATTGCTTGCTGGGGCAGCCTGTTAGCAAAGCGAAATATGACAAGCGACAGCTCTGGGTGCATCTTCCATTACTTACCGTTCCTCTTGAAGGCGGTTCAAACACAGGGACGACATGTTGTGCTGTTGCTGAGATTTTCGTGACGGTCGGCCCACCAGAAGGTAGTTTGGCAAGTCTCAAGGTGCAAAACCAGTTGTAAATACCAACAGCCAGGCTCACGGCCAAACCACAAGACTAGCGAACGCCCGCAAACCCACCCACCCGAATAGGAATATCGCAGCTGCATCTTCATCCTAGTCTTGTAATTTAATTCCACTAGATCGATCTGCGCCGGCAATTTTTTAGGCTGCTTTACTCTGCTGTCCGAACCCGGCCCAAAGCCTGGCAGGGCGGGCGGGCCAGATTCATGTTGCTGACCTAACCAGCAGGTAAGCGGTGAAAAAATTGGCCACACACGGTGACCAGCGAAACAGAGAAATCAGAGAAAAGTGAAGTGAAGTGAAATTTGCCAATTACAATACATCAAATACAAATACACGAACTAAACACAGCACGCTAAATACCAATAAAAACGGATTGACAAATGCAATAAGTCCATACAGCTGCCCGTATGTTTTCTCTCTCAATACTGAAGAGCACCAATTATTCCATACGCCCTTCACTGTTGCCTGCTTGAAATATTGCAATCCTGTTTCCTCCACTGTCTATTCTATACCGCCGCCATTTTTCTGACAACTGAACCTGGAAATCTGGAGAAGCCCGCGGCCCCGCACCGAGCCCGATTCGACCTGAAATTCACCCAAAAATTGCGGAAACCCCTGCCTGAAAATTGCCCACCACCTCGCTCCCAGAATACCATAGATTTCCCTTATATAGCGGCCGCGTCGGCGTGCGCACGTCGCAATCGGCTGTCGTAAGCTCTTAATTATGTTGGTGATGTGCTTCTCCACACTCCCTCCTTCCTACCACCCTCCCCTCTCCACCATCATGTCAAGGGCCCACGAAGAAGACGACCTCGATGATCTCGATGATCTCCTGGATGACTTTGCCAACGAGGTGCTCGACGAGAAACCTGGAGCAAGCACTATCACCGTTGCTGCGTCCACTGTCACTGTTTCTGGGACCGTCCCCCCCACCATTGATGCAGAGTCTGCGACCTCGGTAGGCGAAGCCCAACCACAAAACGAGCCTGATACTCAGGCCAATGCTAGCAAACCCAGTGAGGATGAGGATCCCAGCGTTCCAGAGCTTGATGAGGAGTTTGCTGAGAAACTGAAGCTGGGAATGAGCTATCTGCTCAACGAGATGGACGGCGACCCCTCCAAGGAAGGGACTGAAACTCTCGAGAGCCTCATGGCTGGTCTCACCGGTGTAACCGGCGGCGCTGCCGCTAAATCAGCTGCAGCTGCAGCCTCCAGCAGTACGTCCAAAGCTCCTGTAGGCTTTCAAGACACAATCAGCCAGACCATGGATCGATTGAAAGAGAGCAAGAGCGAGATGGACGAGCAAAGCGCACAGCCCGACACGGAGGACGCTTTCCTGAGCAAAATAATGCAAGAGCTGGAGGGTGCTTCTGGTGTTGGCGGCGGACTGGACGGGCTGCTGGGCGAAATGCTCCGCGAGCTTAGCAGCAAGGAGATCCTGTACGACCCTATCAAGGAGATGCATGACAAGTACCCCGCCTGGCTGGAGAAGAACCGTGACAAGGTGACTCCTGAGGAGCTGGCGCGATACGAGAACCAGAAGCGAATCATTGACGAAATCACCGCCAAGTTCGAGGACCCTGGCTACAACGACTCCAACCCGGACCACCACAAATACATTGCAGATCGCATGGAGGAGATGCAGAAAAGCGGCGCTCCTCCCACAGAGCTGATGGGTGACATTTCTGGCGGTGCTCTGCCTGGCTTTGATGGCATGCCGTCTGGTTTGGACGGCCTTGGTGCTGGCATGCCCAGCGAAAAGGACCTGGAAAACTGTGCAGTGCAGTAAAGTGCAAGTAACAGGAAAAGAAATGTGAAAGAGATGATTAATAACGTACAATATGGCAGAGAAAAGCGCTCTTTCCCTAGCCAGACAAAGCCCGGCCGTGACCTCCTAGCGCGCAGCTCCTCTGCTTCGTCAACCTTAGACAGACCTTGTGCCCTCTCCCCCCCTCCCCCAAGCACGGCGCCTTTTTTCTAAAATTTTATTGCAGAATAATATAAACTGAAAATTTCTACCTATCCCTATTAATCCAGAAATGCAAATTTCCCCACCGTGGCAGAGCTACCCCGCGCCTGCCAGTTGCACTACCGTTTTGGCTGCACCGCACGGCTTGTCCTCCACGTTCTCTTATCACCAGCCCCCGAGCATGCGTTCCAACCAACCTCCATCCTTCAGCTCAGCTCAGCTCCACTGTCCACGATGGGTACGTGCACGCCATGAAACCGACTCAACTGAAGAAGCACTGCTAATTTTACAGACAAGGAAATCCAGAAAGGTCTTGCCGACCGGCTTTATGACAAGCGGAAAATCGCAGCACTCGACTTGGAACAGACCATCCGTCAGTGCTTGGCGGAAAACGACCGTGAAAAGCTCCAGGAAATAATTGACCAGCTCTGCAGAGACTTCGCCTATGCTGTCCACCACCCTAATGCGCGAAATGGCGGTCTCATTGGTCTTGCTGCAGCCGCAATTGCTCTGGGACCCAATGAGGTGCCCACCTACCTGGAGGATATTGTGCATCCTGTGCTGGCCTGTTTTGGCGACCAGGATGCTCGAGTACGTTATTATGCGTGTGAATCACTGTACAACATAGCCAAGGTGGCCAAAGGCGAAATTCTGGCCTATTTTAATGAGATTTTTGACGTGTTGTGTAAGCTGGCAACCGACAGTGAGACGTCTGTCAAGAACGGTGCTGATCTGCTCGACCGTCTGGTTAAGGATATTGTCGCCGAAAAGGCTGCAACATATATCTCTGTGATCCAGAAATCGGAGCCTGTTATTCTGAGCGGCGTTGCTGCCGAAACTGACCCGACAAAGCCTACTTTGCTCCAGGAGCCTCCCCAGACCACCCATCTTTTCTCACTGTCGAAGTTTATTCCTTTGCTGACCGAACGTATATACGTTATTAATCCGTTTGCGCGGATGTTTCTTGTCTCCTGGATATCACTGCTGGACTCCATTCCAGACCTGGAGCTCATTACCTACCTCCCTGCATTTCTAGGCGGGCTCATTTCGTTTCTCAGCGATCCTAGCAAGGACGTTCGAGTTGCAACTCAGTCTGTTTTAGATGGATTTCTGCAAGAAATTAATCGTCTGGCTGAAATCAAGGCTCGTGTTGCTTCCATTAGGCAGAGAAGTCTAGAGAGAAAGAGCAGCACCAGCACAGTTCTGCACGATCCTGCCGACAAAGAGGAGCCTGCTGGAGAAGAAGAGCAGAAAAATGACCCAAATACTACCACTAAATCGAGTGATACTGGAAGCATCCAAGAATCCATCAAAAAGCTGGACATCTCGACGCAAACTGTAGATGCTACGGACCACACTCTCAAACCTGCCGCCGATGATACCATCAACGATGACCAGGATTCTGAGGAAGATGACAGCTTTTACATTCCAGGACAAGATGTGTTTATCAACTATGCCAGAATCATTGAAATTCTCATCAGCCATCTTGACAGCTCCGCAGAAGACATTCAATTGATGGTCCTCTCCTGGATCGAAGTCATTTTGGCGGTTTCTCCTAAAAGCCTTCTTCCATACGCGCCCCGGTTTCTTTCTGTATTACTGCCCGCTATGGCTTATGATGGCCAGGAACTGAGACATGCCGCGGAAAGAGTCAACGAGAGAATGCTACAGCTGATTCTCAGTCTTCCCGACGTCGATTCCAGTGCTGCTGCTACTACCACTACCACAACGACAGCGATGAGCGAACAGCTGCAATCCAATGAAAGTTCTACGAAAAGCGATACATCCAGTCTCGATTATGCCGCTGTTGTCAGCACTCTGACCCTACATTTCCTCAACGAAAAACAGGAAACCAGGACGGCAGCGCTTGATTGGCTCATCATGCTGCACAAGAAGGTGCCTACGAAGATTCTTGCTATAAATGATGGAACTTTCCCTGCACTACTCAAGACTCTGTCAGACCCATCGGAGGAAGTCGTCAAGCGTGATCTGCAGCTTTTGGCACAGATCTCCTACAATTCAAATGATGAGTATTTCACCGTATTCATGGTCAACCTACTCAAATTGTTTAGTACTGACAGAAGACTCCTGGATACCCGTGGAAACCTCATCGTGCGACAACTGTGTATCTCGCTGAACTCGGAGAGAATCTACCGAACTTTGGCAGAAATTCTTGAGAAGGATGACGATGTGGAGTTTGCGAGCATTATGGTACAGAACCTCAATAACAATCTCATCTCAGCCCCAGAACTAGCCGACTTACGTGTGAAGCTCCGAAGACTTGACAAGAAGGACGGAAGTGGCCTCTTTATAGTACTTTTCAAGAGCTGGTGCCACAACTCTGTCGCTGCACTGTCTCTGTGTCTCTTGGCACAGGCTTACGAGCATGCATATGTGGTTCTGCAAATCATGGTAGAGTTTGAAATCACAGTTGGCGTGTTGGTGCAGATTGATAAGCTGGTCCAGCTTCTGGAGTCCCCGGTTTTCACTCAGCTCAGAATGCAGCTGTTGGAGCCAGAGAAGTTCCCGTTCCTCTACAAATGTCTATATGGTATTCTCATGCTACTTCCCCAATCCAATGCCTTCAATACGCTGAGAAACCGTCTTAAAAGTGTGTCTGCTGTTGGTTATCTGCATTTGCCCAAAAAGGCTGGAAACCAGGCGGCAATTACCGGTAGAGAAGAGGGCGAAGTCAAGTGGACGGAGCTGCTCGACAAGTTCAGACAGGTGCAAAGCAAGCTTCAGTCAACTCGAGAAGTCATTCAGGGCTACAGTTCGTCAGTTCCTTCTTACCAACCTCCTGCTTTGGCAAGTCTCACTGTCACTGAGCCTGAGCCCAGGAAGCAACCTATGACTACAAAGAGCACCAACAATAGCAATGTTCGTCAGCACGGCAGCTCCAAAAGCATGGATTCGAATAGTGTGAGAGAAATGCTAGGGTCCCCGCAACAAAAGGGCAAAGAGGGCGGTATTTCCAAGCGGTTCTCGCGTGGACCCTTCAACCTTGGAAGGGGGGACAAGTAGGGCAGCAGTCAATCTCCATTATCCGTGATATGATAGCAATGCATGTAAACTAAACAGTATAATGAAATGAAATCTAACGACTAAAACCAAGCCGATCCAAAAACTTCCATCCACTAAAAAAACCCCCCCGGCCCGACCATAAGACCCCCTCCGCAATCCAAATCCGAGCCATGGCCAATGAGTATGGATCCTCCTGTGAGCAGCTACCGATTCATAATGGCACTGAAGTTTCTCTGCATAGCGTTCTTGCTTTCCTCCTGTGCAACAAGACCGTCTTTAGGCTGCGCAGGCTTCTTGGGCCGCCGCTTAGTGTACTGGTTCGCCAATCGGCGGTATTCCAGCTCTAATGTTACGTTAATCAGGGGTTCTCCCTCTAATACTGGTTTGATGTATCTTCAAGCTAAGACTCAGACTACTCACGATTATTTATTTTCTCTAGGAATGACATGAAGAACAACAATTCAAATACCCAAGAAAAGTCGCGAAAGAATGAGAGTTGGTTATTCCAGGCTAGGTGGGCCGCCTGGTTTAAATATTACCGTATGCGCGCTTCGCAGCCCAATGCGCTGGATACTCACTAGTAGTACCACTATAGAATAAGGTTTGTCTGCTACAAACTATAGCCGCTGAAACACACTATCAATCTTCCTGCGCGAAGGTGCCTGAGACTTTTAACCACCTAGCCCCTCAATTAAAAACCTAGATTGGGCTCTCTAGAGACTAGCCCAGCTATCGTGCGGGAAGCACACATCTGCCAAACTCTCATTGTTCTTGTTCGTCGTCAGCACCTATTGGCTGTTAGAATCCGGAGGCAGGCGGCGCTCCAAGGGGTCCCGGCTTAGGTATTATCGATCCGTTCGAGAGACCCGGCGATTCCGCCAAAACAGGCGCAGCTGTACCACACCACTAACGATGAAATAGGTTATATCCGGCCCCGCTTGTACATTTGCTTGCCCGGAGACTACCTAGCTCGCGCCAATTACCCTATATATACCTGCATGCATGTATAACTCCGCGGGGGTGCGCTTGGAGACATTTTCACAGGTTGTTGTCACAGTAACCAAACGGTGCCCCAATTAGGCAATACCGACGGTCGGACTCAAAAGGATTGAATCCGGGGAAGTGGAGCCAGCACTCGGAAGCAAATCCCCACATCCCGGATATATACATATATATATATATATATGCACATATCTAGCGATCGCATCTTCTGTTTATCATCCTTGGAAGGTGCTTTATCATCATGTTCGACGTGGAAGAAGTCACTAACAAGCTTACTCTCAGCCAAAAGTGCCATTTCCTGGCTGGCAAAGATAACTGGCACACGCTTGATTTCCCCGAGTACAACGTTCCTTCATTGCGCACCTCCGACGGGCCAAATGGTGTCCGTGGCACTAAGTTCTTCGATGGCGTCCCTGCTGCAAACTTCCCCTGCGGAACGGGCATGGCTGCTACGTGGGATCAGAAGATGATCGAGCGAGCTGGCAAGATCATGGGCGTCGAAGCCAAAGCCAAGAGCGCCAGTGTTTTGCTGGGACCAACTGCGAATATGCAGCGTTCACCTCTGGGAGGGCGCGGCTTTGAAAGTTTTTCCGAGGACCCCGTACTGTCGGGTCTCATTGCTGCTGCCGAAATCCGGGGTATCCAATCCGAAGGTGTGCAGGCGACCATCAAGCACTTCGTCGGCAATGACCAAGAAGACGATCGATTGGCCGTTAATGATGTCATCTCTGAGAGAGCTCTGCGTGAGATTTATATGATGCCTTTCCAAATCGCTGTTCGAGATGCGAACCCTGGTGCTTTCATGACAGCGTACAATAAGGTCAATGGAGTGGCCTGCAGTGAGAACAAAAAGCTCATCACCGAAACACTCCGAGAAGAATGGGGATACGATGGTATCGTAATGAGTGACTGGGTCGGTACTTATAGTTGTGTTCCCAGTGTCGAGGCAGGCTTGGACCTAGAGATGCCTGGTGCTCCTAAATGGCGTGGAAACTTGCTGTACGATGCTGTTATGACCAAGATGGTCAACCAGAAACATGTCGACGACGCCGTTCGAAGACTTCTTACATTTGTTAAGAAGGCTGCTACTTTGACAGGAATAACAGGCACCGAGGAGAGAGCTTGCGACACTCCCGAGACTCGGCAATTCCTGCGGGATATTGCTGTTGACTCCATCGTTCTGCTCAAGAACGAGAACAACATTTTGCCCCTTAGCAAGGAGAAAACCACTGCCGTCATTGGACCGAATGCTCGAGTGGCTACGTTCTCTGGCGGTGGATCTGCTTCACTGCTGCCGTACTATGTTGTAACTCCTTACGACGGTATTGCAGCCAAGACTCAGGACAAGCCCGCCTTCTCTCTGGGTGTCTCTACTTACAAGATGCTGCCGACCATGGGATATGACATGGTTAATGACAAAGGTGAACAGGGGTTTACTATCCGGACTTTTGATGCTCCTCGTTCGGATGCCAATCGACGATGCGTCGACACCAGATACCTAAAGGAAAGCAACATGTTCATGTCGGACTATTTCCCCGAAAACATCAAAGATGGCTGGTTTTGGGTTGACTTGATTGGTTATCTCACTGTAGATCAGGATGGAAAGTACTATTTTGGTGTTTGCGTCAATGGAGTTGCCAAGATGTATATTGACGACGAGCTGGTGGTTGACAATGAAGACGTCGAACAGAAGAACGGCCCCTCGTTCATGGGATCTGGCACCGAGGAAGAAGTCGGCTCAAAATACCTCAAAGCAGGGCAGAAGTACAAGATCACTGCTTACTATACCTGTGCTAAGGCCATGAAAGCCCCCAAAATTGCCGGTCTCGATCAGTTCAATGGCGGTCTGCGGCTGGGCTATGTTAAGGATGACGGCTATGAGTTGGAAATCAAAAAGGCTGTGGACTTAGCGAAGACCGTTGACCAGGTTGTATTATGCGTGGGCCTGAATAGCGGCTGGGAAAGTGAAGGCTTTGACCGAGAGACTATGAATTTGCCTGCTCATGTTGACGATATGATCAGCGCAGTTGCCAGGGCCAACCCCAACACTGTGGTGGTCAACCAGTCTGGTGTGCCAATTGCCATGCCATGGGCGGAGGAATTGTCTGGAATTATTCATGCATGGTATGGAGGAAATGAAACAGGCAATTCCATAGCCGACATACTGTTTGGTGATGCCAACCCCAGTGGTAAGCTGAGCCTGAGCTTCCCAAAGCGACTGGAAGACAACCCTAGCTTCCTGAGTTTTGGCAGTGAGAACGGTCGGGTACTGTACAATGAGGATATATTTGTAGGATACCGAGGCTACGAAGCTCTCAAGACGGAAGTGTTGTTCCCGTTCGGCCATGGCTTGTCGTACACTGCTTTCCAGATTTATGACTCTAGTGTTAAGAGCGATGACAAGACTCTGTCTGTATCTGCCAAGGTCCAGAACACGGGAAAGATTGCCGGAAAAGCTGTTGTCCAGGTATATATTGGAGCCCCACAGCAGAAGGGTGTTCGAAAACCGGTCAAAGAACTCAAGGGCTTTGACAAGCTGAGCCTAGCACCAGGAGAAGTTGGCCAAGCAGTCATTGATATTCCTCTCAGGTATGCTACTTCGTACTGGAATGAGTACAAGGAGAGCTGGGAAAGCCCTGCTGGCACGTATAAGGTACTGGTTGGCCAAAGCAGCTCTGAAATCGACCTTGAGCTGGAGTTTGAAGTCAAGGAAACGACCTACTGGCGAGGAGTCTAAGAACAGCATGAGTGTAAGAAATAGCCACCGCAGTTTAATTCAATATGGAATATGTATTTGTATTGTCCTTGTGAAGTCTACACTAGCCAACAGACCTGCGGCCGTGCTAGAATTGAGGCATGTACCACCGAAAACAACTGGAAAAAGAGCCAGCATACCAAAAAACATTATTTGAAAATTGTAGAAAAATGCTCAGAAGAAAGCAGAAAATTCTTACTCTGGTGCTATCCATGAGTACGCCACTAAGCAAGCACTACTGTGTACTGATTTGCAAAACTGCAGGATCGCCAGCCCGGCTAGTGGGCCACCAGTGGCCCATCGGTCTACAACTAGATTACGTTGAAACTAAAACTGTACAGCACGCATTGCAACACAGCTGCGATCCTATAGCCTGTTTGATGTTTTCCGGCCAGGTTCGTTATTTCCGGCTATCTCCTCCGCTCTGTTCCGCCGCTCCGACGGAGGCATCTGATAAGACCCGGCTCTTCCCAGTTTGGGTTGAGTCGAGCCACCGCCACGAAATTTCACCTCCAACCCATCACTGCTCCCTGAACTGCTTCGCAACGCACGCACAGCTGGCGCAATGTTCCGTCTCCGTTTCCAACCTCTGGGTACCTCGCTGTGCAAGGCAATGCGTTCTACCCGGGCCAGCCAGTTTTCTACCCGCTCCAGGCTGCTGAACGCTGCCCAAAAAGCCGGGGAAACTGTCTCAAAGACTGCGCAAACTGCACAAAAGGCCGCCCAGCAGCCTGCCAAAAAGTCCAGCACCATCAAGGAGCTTACTAAAAAGTATGGCTGGACTGCGGTTGGCGTTTATTTCACGTTGTCGGCTCTGGATCTGCCAGTCGCTTACCTCATTGTGCACTCGTTTGGCAAAGAGAAGATCCAGGAGCTGGAAAAGACCGTGAAGGAGTATATTGGCATGAGCACCAAACCCGAGGATCTGGCTACTGTGCCTACTGAGGAAGATTCCGAGGGCAATGCCGTTGTGGTTGCTGAAGAAGACACCTCCAAGTCCGAGTGGAGCAGTTTCATTACCGAGCTGACTCTGGCCTATGCCATTCATAAGAGTGTTTTCCTGCTTTTCCGAGTCCCTGCTGCTGCTGCCATTACACCCTGGGCGGCTAAGACGCTCCAGCGTTGGGGCTTCAAGGTTGGTAGCAAAACTCCCCGGTTTGGCACTCCTCCTACCGGTAAGCAGAAGGTCGGCGGACTCTTCTTTTAGACGAAGCCAAAAAGCACTGCGTACCAACCATCTCTGTAAATACTGGACCATAGTGACGCATGTAGTAACGTATTGTAAGAATATTATTTTTTTGGCAATGTGGCCAAACTTTTGATGCGGAATGGAAGTACATGACAGTCGAGTGTGGGCTACAACAAGAGCATGAGACGATCAGGCTACTTTACGACAAGAGTGGGTGTCAGCTTAAAAACAGCACTCGTAAGAGTAGATTAGGACCCGCAAAAAGAGAGCTACTTTAAAATTTAAAACTCCAGAGCCAAAGGAGTGTAAAGCGGTAGCCACATTGGTAGAAGGCTCGCTCTGCTGTTAGCGGAGCGGTGAGGGTCTCGGAAGATGAATTTTATCAATTGAAACAGCTAACTGTTGTAAAGCGCAAAAGCCGCATGTTCAGCATGATATTAGATAGTGACGCAATGAACGACGCCGAGTGAGATATAAACAAATAAATAGATGCTCAAGCACAAAATATTGTGCTGCCAAGTCGAGAGAAGGAATGGGTCGATACATGGTTCGTCCGGGTATTGTACTCATACCCAGTTGATATTGGTTGGGTCCATGTTCCGATGCTGGCCAGTTCGATTCTGGTCAGGTTGATTTATGCCAGATGAATGTTGATGTTGTTGAGTGAGGGACGTCGTGGTCTGTGTCTCCAGGGGATCCAGGTTGCGATGACTGTCTATGCGATCAAGAGCCTCTGGGGGACATTCCGCAGTGAGTCGATTTGGGACGTATGAGGAGAATCTGCCGCTTTCTAGAGGAGAGTTGTCACCGTGGACTACACTGGATCGTTCGAAATCAAAGCGCTGCTCTTCTCGAATAGATTCCAAGCTGGACAGCCCGCTTCCTTCACGGGGCCCAAATATATGCTGGCTCCCGGAATCTGCCGATAAACTGGCAGTGGTGCTTGATCCAGTCAGACTCTCGCCAGACGGGCTGCTGATCTCGTCGTATACTGGTAGACGGCTCTGTTTGCAGTGGGCAGCTTCTGGATACGACGGCGGAGGCATGCGAGGGTCGTCTTCTCCAGCAAACCTTTCAGTCATCTGCAGAGTGCCGGCGGTTTCAGCCAGCGTCTCTGCCGAGTCTCTCACCCGCTCCAGATCCATTCTCAGAGCCCCGGCTCTGATCAACTCGTTGCGATGCAACTTTTTGGCTCTCCTTCTCTTGACCAGACAATGGCGGAGAACCAGGCCCAGTATGACGATGCCGAGCACCAGAAAAATGAGATACAGGTATTTGAGACCTTTGCTATCATTGTCCGGGGTGGTGATGGTATAGAACGGAACTGTCTGGTTGGCAGAACCGGACGACGACGACGACGACGACGCATTGGCCGAATGCACCACAGACGACACAGCCGCAGCTGTTCCCGAGCTGGAAACCACCGGCAAGCTAGTCGGGCTAGTTGATCCAACAATGACTACGTTTCTGGCATACAGAAGCGTGGTGGGGCCGCCAGATGTTGCGGCCAGCCGCTCAGCAGCAGAGCTGGCAGTAGCGGTGCTCACAGCAGCGAGGCCCCGACCGGCCATAAAAGGCAGGAGAAAAATCCGCAAAAACAGGGCAGGCGCTGCAAAAGACATCTGGGGGCCAGTCATGGCTTTCATCATGGATGGCTGGCAGGCAGAGCGTCCGAATCAGGCCCTAATCAGATCCGGCTCCGGGATATCCGTGGCTCGGGTTTTGGAGGTAGGTAGCAGAGAAGATTGCAGACACAGCAGGGAGACTCCCGGCCGGCACACCGGTAGTAGCCGGTTCGAGTACGACAGGGAGATGGGACCCCTGGGATGGTTGCCGACTGCGCAAGTCGAACAGGAGGGGGGGAAAGTCCAATGCTGGTGCCACAGGCTGGTATATTGCGTTGTTGTGTTTCCGATGTGGAAACCTTAAACACAAGGCTGAACACCAGCCAGCACACACAAACGCAGCGCACCGCACTGGACCGCTGCAGGCACCTGTGGGCACCTGTGCAATTGTGGGCGCAGTGGAGTGCCTGCTTTGCAGCGCAGCGCAGCGCGAGCACTGCGCGCTTGCTCGCTTACGTGTGCCACTGCCTCGCCTCATGTTGGTGGCTGCTGCATGCCCTGGTCCTGGGCTCAACTCAGCTCAGCTCAGCTCAGCAGCGTCGTATCTTTGCTTGTGCGGGGACACAAACAAGGTACGGGCAACAATACGAGCATGGCAACCACGCACACGCACACCGGCGGGGTGTTTTCCGCGGCGCTTACCAGAGAATACGCAGCACAGACCAGCTCGTATGTAGACGCCCACTGGCCCTTGGTCGGGGCGGTTTGGACGGTCACTGGTGCTATTGCAATGGGTGGATGGATCGATGTTCTCAGCCCCGCACTGGCTGAACCAGGCTAGTGGGATCTGGGGATCTAGAGATGCAAGCAAGTACAGCAAAGCGAAAGAGAGCGAACCGCAGCTGGCGCACAAAGGTGCAGGCGCCAACGCTTCTATGGCATGTGCACGATGATCGGATCAGAGCTAATAGATTTGACAATAGCTGCTCGACCAAGAGGGGGCACAGGTAGGAAGAAGAGTGCAGAATGGTAGTTCGGTGGGTTGGCTGTGCAGGACTTGGCACCTCATCATATACAAGCAGATTATCACCCATATACACCATCACCGGAGCTGCACCGCCAACACCGAAGCTGAGCAGTAACTGATCCAACTACGACTCAGCTACGTAGACGAGACATTCTAGACGCAGCAGACGCAGCAGACGCAGCCGACGCAGTAGATGGATATGCCGTTACCAATGGTAGAGGCGAGGCACACAATGGGTAGATGCTATTACTATTACTACATGCAGTACAAGTCAGAAAGGAACGAAATAAAAAAAGCTCTGCAACACAGAGCGTCAATGCAGATCAGCACAGAACAGACCGCCATGCAGAGATATCGACAGCAGCCGAAGCCGAATGAATGGCAGCCGAATGCATGTGCTGCCAATGGACACAAGATCCCCAGCCGCTTGAATCGACGGTCTGCGTCAACCCTCCGACAACTCGATTCGCTCAAAATACGCCCGGCTGGCCTGGATGTTAGCCAGTATCGCGTTGCCATCCAGGTCCACGTTGCTTCCCGGAGGCATGACGACCATGATGATGGTGTTCGGAGTAAGGGCCTCAATGTAGGCACTGCAATTGGGGGCACGCAACGTGACGCTCTGGAACTGGGACCTCATTTTACCGCAGCTCTGCTTAAAGGTCTTGATGATGTTTGAAATCTTCTCGAACCGCTTGGGATCCAGATTGGTCTCAGCCATGGTCTTGGCCACCGTATCGACGGCACCTTCCTCCTTGGTGTAGTGGGAGATGACCAGGAAAGTGGTCTTTTCAAACAGCAGAACCTCTGTGGCCTCGCTGATGTTGGTGAACTTTTCCAGATGCTGGTTAAACATGAGCATGTTAGGGATGAGCGAGCACACAATGCTGCTCCAGGCCTTGTACAAGCTTTCGTCCCAGATGGAGGTAGCAAACCCGGTCAACCCAAAGTTGTACTGCTTGCTCTGCTCTCTCAGGGCCTTCATGGTGACATTGTAGACCTCCTCGCGGTTGTTTTGCTGCACCAGGTCCATTTTGTGGAGCAGCACAAAGACCTTTGCTCCAGGGGAGAACTCCTTGAGATGGCGCAGACACTGTAGAAACGTCTCAATGTCCTTCATGACCTCCTTGCTTTCGACATCAAACACGTGGATCAGGACCTCGACCATTCTAAAAATGTGGTCCTTTTGGGAAGAAAAGTAGTTTTCAATGAAAATGTCCTGTCCTCCGCAGTCCCATAGGTTGAGCGTCATGTGGCCCAGGAACCTAAGATGCGAGTGCTCGACATCAATGGTAGCGCCCAGCCTTCGTGTGTCATAGGCCGAGTAGTTGGAGAAGATGATGGAGCGCATGGACGACTTGCCACTGCCGGAGCGGCCCATCAGCAGCAATTTTTTGCGGGAAGAGCCGGCCATGGTCGGTACACTGGGGGGCTGGTAGGTGGAAGGAGTTGGTGGAAGTTGGTGGGAGTTGGTGGGAGTTGGTGGGAGGATAGGCAAATGGATTTGCAGGTGGCCCGCCAAACCTGCCCAACTGAGTTCAACAGCATGGAGGGACGACCTACAGCGTTGGATTGGATTCATTCATTGCCAATAGTGCGACATCTGCGACACAGCACACAAAGAGAGACGATGGGGAGAGATGCCCAGTCAATGTGCCCAGCCAATTGAGCCGAATCGAGCTGAAGGAATTGATAGAATTGGACTAATGTGAGTACTCAGCCTAAGCCAGTGCTCAGTGCTCGGTGGGTGGGAGGCTCCGTCCCACCTACCTGGGGAGTAGGGCATAAAGCGAGCGAGCGAAAGTCCAAGGCAAGCCAAGCCAAGGCAAGGCAAGCAAGCCCAGCTGGGACCAAGCCAGCCAAGTGACGACAGCGTACAGTACCGTTAATATTGCCTTGCCAATGCCATTGTATTGAATTACACAGCCATACCGTTACTGCGTTCCGTTGACATACCGTTACTGCGTTCCGTTGACATACCGTTACTGCGTTCCGTTGACATGCCGTCACTGCGCTCCGTTGACATGTGTTACTGCGCTCCGTAGATACTGCACCCTGCCAACACTCCCACCCATTGCAGGCCCGGCCCGTGCGGGACTGGGGACATCCCCGCTCCCGAGCTCCACGATCGGCGTTCCCGCCATTGCTATGACGATTACCATTGCTACTACTACTACTGTCCTTACTACTGCTGCCATTCTTTGTACCTGGGGTTCATTGTACCCCGCATGCCGGCTCTCCTGTCGGCCAGTCAATCAGTGTCTGGTTCTGGTGCTGACTACAGCCTGACCAATGTCCCCACCAACTTAGTTCACTAGGCTAGCCGGGCGCCCACCCACCTACTCACCTGCCCACCCAGTGCAGTGCGCTGGTGAGTGACTCGTCTGTGAGTGAGTGAGTGAGCAGCATCCAGCAATCCCGATCGATGGGCAGCGATTCGATGCGATCCTACGCTGCGCCACGGCCTCCCGCTGCCGAGTAACCCCACGGACTAGCACAGCGGCGTGCTACTGGTGTTTGTACAGTGCTGTACGGCACCCCTGAACTTGCCTGGCTGGCCTGGAGCGGTTCGCTGCGCTCTGCCACGCTGGTGCAGCGCCGCGCACTGCTCTGTGCGTGGCACGCGTATCTCCGTGAGTGCAGCCCGAACAACCCGAGCTCCCCGCGATGGCGGAGGCTTAACGCCGGGCTCCTCGCATCACCGGGCTATCCTCCATCCGTTCCCACTCATCGCCCTTCATTTCGTGCAGGTTTATTTTTATTTGAGCTTTATTTTATATTTTATTTGCTTTGCTGTTTTAGTTGGTTATATAGCCCCTCCCCCCCTTCAGCGTGCTGGTGCGCTGTAATCTAGCCATGTCGGCCCCCTGCCGTCGCTGCTCAGCTCAGTGCACACCTGCTATTTTTCACAGTCCTGTGCTTACACCCAACTCTTCTTCTCCACCACCACTTCTCTTCTGTAACATGGGCGTCCTTGATCTGGTCACACACCCCGACGAGTTCGTGGCCGCGCTTAACGTGTATGTGTCTATTGGAGCTATTGCCCCCAGTTGCGCTCCCCTCCCTTAAAATCAAATATACTAACCGAATTGCAGCAAATACTGGCGCAAGCCCCGGTATCCCCGCGACAAGGCGACCGAGTCACCCGAGCTCCTGCGATGCTACGAGCTGCTGAACCTAACGTCCCGCTCGTTCGCCGCCGTCATCCAGGAACTGCATCCCGAACTCCGTGCTGCCATTAGCATATTCTACCTGGTGTTGCGCGGTCTCGACACCATTGAGGACGACATGGAGCTGGCCAACGACATCAAACTGCCGTTGCTCAAGACGTTCCGCTCCGTCCTGGCCAAAAAGGACTGGACCTTCGACAAGAGCAGCGAAAAGGAAAAGGACAGAATCGTCCTCGTCGAGTTCGACGTGGTCCTGACCGAGTTCCACAAGCTCCGGCCCGCCTACCAGGACATCATTGCCGACATCACCGACAAAATGGGCAAGGGAATGGCCGACTACGTTGTTGCTGGCCAACAGAAGAACTATGAAGGCGTCCAGACTATTGCTGACTATGATCTCTACTGCCACCACGTGGCTGGCATTGTCGGCGAGGGACTCACCAGAATGGCCGTCTACGCCAAATTCGGCACGCCCCTGCTCGCGAAAAAACTCAATCTCCAGGAAAGCATGGGTCTCTTCCTCCAGAAGACCAACATCATCCGAGACTACCGCGAAGATATTGATGACGGCCGCTCCTTTTGGCCCAAAGAGGTCTGGTCCAAGTACACCCCCAAGCTCATCAACTTCACCATGCCCGAACACGAACAGGACGGCCTCTACTGTATCTCGGACCTGGCCACCCTTTCCCTCAGACACGTCACCGACTGCCTCGAGTATCTCAACAACATCAAAGAACCGTCGCTTTTCTCCTTCTGCGCCATCCCCCAGGTTATGAGCATTGCTACCCTGGAATTGGTGTTCAATAACCCAAAGGTATTCCATGAAAACGTCAAAATCAGACGCGGCCTGGCCGCCAAACTCATCCTCAAGGCCCAGTCAATGGAGGGTGTCTACGAGGTCTTCCAGGACTACACTCGACAAATCCACCTCCGCAACAAACCCAAGGACCCCAACTTTATGCGACTCGAGGTTCTGTGCGGCCAAATCGAACAGTACATTGAAGAACACGACCCCCGATCCCTCGCAAACACCAAGAAGCCCGAGGAGCCTACTGCTCCTGTCTGGGACAAGGAGAATATCCTGATCATCGTGGCTGGTGCGTCTGGTTTGCTTTTCACTTTCGGTATCATGGCTTTTGTCGCCTGGCTCAACGGTGCCCGTTTCGACATTGTCCACCACGAGCTCCGCCAGATCATCCGAAACCTTCTGAGTGGCGACCACCCATCTCAGCTAAAGCTTGAACGCCCAGAGTTGTGAGCGAGCAGCCAGTCCAGAGCAGCTCGGATAATGTATGCTCCGCAACACACATTTTTGGCCTGGCCCGCCTCCTCTCAGACGAACAAACCAACGAACGCTAATAGGATTGACGCTCTCTCCACTACTACACACCACCACCCTACTTTTTTAGAGTTAATTTCCTTGTATATGTGATATCTTTTTTGCTAATAACTATAATAACATTGTATATAGGATGCAGCTGTATGTGTTGTGTACGTACGTGTACACCTGCCTGCTTGCCTCCCTGCCTGCATGGCTGCCCGCGCTTAAACTCAATTGCAGCCGCCTTATGCCGCCAGCTTGGTAAAATTATTACCACCGCTGACGGGCACTTGAAGCCAATTGCGCTCGTCATACTCGTTTTCACCTTCAATCACATGGAACGTGTACGCATATCGTGAGGCCTTGCCCAGATTGGCATTGCTTCGATGCAACACAGAGTTATGGATCAAGACCAAGGATCCTGCAGGACACTCGAGCACCTTGAAATCCTCCTTTGGAGGGTCGGCCATTTCCTCAAGGCCCTCAACTGCCTCGAAATGGGTGCCCACCGCTTTCCCGTCTTTGAACGTTCTCACCAGTCGTTTGGCAATCGGGGCCTTCTTGTGTGATCCAGGATGGTACTCCAGAGCACCGTTCGTCTTGGTACAGTCCTCCAAAGCGTACCAGAAACCCACGGCAGATTTGGGATCGGTAAACAGAAAGACTCCGTCCTGATGGGTGGGCACCTCACCGCCAATCTCTGGCTGCTTGCAGATGATCATGGACTGCAGAATGCGGGGATCCTTGAAACCCAGCGACGCAGCAATGGCTGCGTTTCGCTCGGTGTTGGAAATGCTCTTATATTCGCTGTCCAGCTCGTGCAGCGCATGGCCAATCTTGTTTATGGCCTCTTCCTTGGGCTTGATGAGCCCACCATCCTTATCAAACGCTCCGACCTCAAAGAAAAACGAAATCTTATCCGACGAATCCAGAAAGTACTCATCGCCAACATGGTCCTCGTCATTTTCTCCCGTAGTGAACTTGGTCAGAGGGTGAGATTCCAGCGGAAACTCCTTGAGCAGCAGCTTGGCTCGGTTCATCAAGGCCTGGATCTTTTCGACACTGATCTCGCCGGGGATCGCAATGCATCCCTCTCGCTCAAAGTCAGCAAGCTGTTCGGGAGTAAGGCCAAGGGACATGATAAAGCTTTTGGAATGAAATGAAATAATCTGCAGGGGAAACAGCCAATCTCAAAGTTTTAGCTGTATTTTTTTGGGGGGGGGGTGCGTGGCTGTGCGCGTGGTGCAGGTTGATGGTACCGTCAGGTTGATAAGAAATCGCTGCTGCTTTTATACTACGGGGGCCCGCTTACTCAACTGTCAAATGCCAAACCACCAAACCCGCAAGAATAGGCACTCACTCCTACCATGGCACGACTTTTCTTCCTGGGTCCTATATGAGCTCCCAACGCCGCTCGTGGGCTAGGTAGATAACACTGGAAACTGCCTGTCCGGCCCTTGGCATGACCGGGCTCCGCCGGCCTGGGCCCTGAATGTCGCATGGGCCGCAGATGAGCTTAATCTTCCCCGCCGACCGAACAGGACGGCGCCGCTACCGTTCACAGTAAAAGCAGACTGTTGGACTGTGTTTTGGACATTTGCAGATGCCTTCATTGACCAGCTATAAATATATAAACGTTTTTTTTTAATTTAGCGGCGGTTCCCAGCTTCTTCCTTCTGGATTCGCAGAACTTCCGACACCAAGTACAGCGAGCCGCAGATAACAACCCTAGCTTCAGATTTCCGCAGCACCGCTGCCAGCGCCTGCTTATCTATAGCTCCACTATCTTCACAAGACAGGATCGTGCCTCGCTGTGCAGTGATTTGGTTAGTCACCTTTAGAATGTCTGATGGAGGCGCCGGCTTTACCCACGGCATGCCCTCGACATCGCTGAACGTCGTAGCCACCACCGAGTCCCCGCTTCCAATCCCCAGCTCGGCAATGATGCTAGCAAACTGGGCCTGGGGTTTCGAGAAGCCCAATATCCATGTTATCCCATTACTGTCCCTGAGATTTTCCTGTACAAATTCTGCCAACAGCTGTGCAGACTGTTCGTTGTGGGCTCCGTCCACCAGCACCTCCACACCCAATAGCTCCATGTATTGCAAGCGTCCTGGCCAGCTGGTTGTCCGTATTCCCTCCTCAATCGACCCCGGTGTGATGGAAGCTTCTGTTCTTCGTATTACCTTCAGTGCACTTAGTGCACAGCCCAAGTTATCGTTCTGATATGCCCCCAGCAGCGGCCTATACATTGTTGGTTCAGGCCCTGCAACCACCAATTCCGCACCATTTTGCGCTGCCACCTGCTTCACAGCATCCAGAACATCCTTCTCATTCGACCCGTCCACTACACATGGAACATTCTGCTTAATGATCCCGGCCTTGTGTACGGCGATTTCTGCTAATGTGTTTCCCAGAAAACCCTGGTGATCTAAGCCTATCTTCGTAATCACAGCGCACATCACGCTGCTTGCCGGCAACACATTGGTGCTATCCAGCTTCCCTCCTAAGCCAACCTCTATGACTGCCAGCTTCACCTTTTGCCTGCTAAAGATTTCAAAGGCAGTGGCTGTCAGCAGCTCGAACTCGGTTGATCCGATGTCGTTGCTGAGATCTACCTCCTTGACATACTTCTCCACCTCCAAAAACAGATCCTTTGCCACAGATTTCCCCCCAACGTGTATGCAATCCCATCTATATACCAAGTGAGGGCTGGTGAATCGCCCAGTGTAGATTTTGCTGGCTTGAAGCGAACTGGCAATATACGCACACACCGAGCCCTTGCCGTTGGTGCCCGCGACATGCACAGCTTTGAACGAGAGATGCGGATCCCCCAGCAGTCGCAGAAGACGAGCAATTCTTCCTAGCCCGAGATCAATCATGGGTAGCAGTATAGAAAGATCAATGCCAATGTGGAAGTGCTGCCTGAAGGTTGTGTGGAGAAATAGTAATTGGCTGGTTGGAAAGTGCGGCTGACTGAAATTTGAAATTCTGGTTAGCTAGCGGACTGGGTCCTGGCGGAATCGGAGTCGGGCCAGGGGTAGTGCATACACAGAATGACACAATTGCTCCGCCTGTGGGCCAAATGACCAGCGTAATATTGTCTCTCATATAACGGAGGGAGCTCTGTGCTAGGACTGTTGATTTGTTTGTTGTTTATCTCGAGGCATATTTCTGAGTGTGCTGGTGCGTGCTGAGCTGCGCTGAACTGGAGCCTATGCTGCATCACTTCTGGTAAGATCACACCTGGCCGGAGCAGCGAGAACACGAGTAAGCGGAATGACGATATGACATGACCGACGCCAGCGTCTCAAGTTAGTTGCATGGAACAACATGCGTCCGCGTGGCCACTCACTGTGCCCTGGTTAGGTGGAAAGGGCTCGGGGCTGCAGATCACGATCAGCCATCCGTCAGGTTCCAGCTCCGCTGCGCTGCATTGCGGGGCTGGACTCGCACCTTCTAAAAGCCGACGCGACTCTCTAATTCCGAATAGAAAGCTCCGAATCCTAGGTGCTGCAAAATTCGGCCTTTTCCGAGCACACCATTTACGCCGCAGCGCAAAGCCAGAGCACCGGACCTGGGCCAAGAGTGTGCGGCGCACATGGAGGTGCAGCTAGGCGATGAGCGTACCTTTCGAGGGCTCTTGCCATTGCTCTGCGTAGGCAGGTTCCAAGGTGTATCGCGCAATCGTCTACAAACAGCTTCCACGACCCCCGGTGCATCTGGCATTTCGGATCGATCGGCGATCAGTTCAAGCTGGTGGCCGGCGTTGAGTTGGTTGGGTGGGTGGATTGTGAGTGAAATTTCCACCCACTGAAACATTTCTTCCTCCACTGCGGAATCAAAGCGCACACGGCATCGAATGCAACCATCGAAGAAGCAGAAAATGGATAGCACAGCACCAAAGACACACGAGCTGTAGGTAGTACGGGAGGAGGAAGGGGGGGGGGGGGTTGCGTTTATTTACAATTTTCCATACGTAGAATCTAACACGATAGCACCGTCTCCATCCCGTTTGAGGACGCTCGACAGGCCAGCATTGCGCTGAGAACGCTGGCACCAGATCCAGAGCTTAAGCCACATGAGTTCAGCCGGCAGTTGTCGGTCGACGGCAGCAAGTTGATCGGCACGTTCCAGGGTGTTTCGGCCCGGACTCTGCGCGTGGGCGTTAACAGTTTTATGGACAGCCTGGGCCTGGTGGTGGAATGCCTGGAGCACCTGGACACCCCTGCATCTAGTTAAGGCGAACAATGGCCGGCCGGGTGGAGTAACAATAGCCTGGCAGCAAAGTAACAATGGGACATCACCCGGCGAGGTTGTGGAACAAAGGCCTCCACAAGCGGGTTAAGGGAGAGGAGAAAGAGGAGGGACGGAAATGAAACCGGGTGGGGGGGATGAGGAGAAACGGACAATCAAGCAGCGACCGGCTAGCAGCGGACGCTAAGTCTCACCGAGCCTTGCTGGAGCGAACATGGGTTGTCAATGCTCCCCTCCCCTGTTCTATACGGGACAAACACGGGTCCAAGATTGGATCGAATAGCGAGAAGTGGGCCCTACTGTTTTGCAGAATTGCTAGCCGTTGAGGTGGGACAGCAAGGAAACGAACGGGCCAAGGAGCAACAATCACCCATGCATGGTTCCTTCCACCAGTGATTGCGGCCAGGCTGCCTCGTATCGCCTCATGAGCGCTAGGGCGATACGGGATTCGCAGGTTTCTTTACCCGGCGTACCCTGTTCTGTGCATGGGGGTTGGTTGATTTAAACATGCCGAGCGGGGTGTCAATTTGCCGGCTGGTTGGCGGGCTGCAAGTACCGGTTGGCAGCGCATCACACAAGGCTGGCGCAACCAGTGTCCAACACATGCATAGATAGTGTTTGCTTGAATGCTATGCTATGCTTGCCAGTTTGCTTGCCGCCTGCTACTACGATATTTAGGTTTCGCGGTCCTCACCTCCTAAAAACGATATTAAGTTTCGCAAGATCCATCCCCAGACTAGGGGCCCGCCAAATGTGGCTAGTAGTGTTGTGCGGGAGCGACCGCCTGTTAGTTTGTTGCAGTGGTCCCTTGCGATGCGACACCGTTGGTCTGTCAGTTGGTCACTGGCTCGGGGCGCCTGGCTGGCTGGCCAGCGAACTGCCAACAGTAGAGCACAGCCTGTGTGTCATATAGCTACGATGGCCGTGTGCCCAGCCCTGCCGCTCCGTGGCGTGTTTGTTTCTTATCTAACAGTAGCCATGGTGTTTTGTGCATGGGTAGCATCCCGGCTGGGTGATGTAGAGAAAATGAAATCTTTGTGGTCCCCACCAAATCCAAATCAGACAACCCACCCACTCAGTACCGATCAACCGCGTAAAGTAACAGTAACGTAACAAACCTCGCCCCGTCCATCAATCGCCGGCAGGCCCCTGCCAATTGTCAGCCGATGCAATGCGCTGGCTACGTTTATCCACTCAAACACCCGGCATCCGGAACGCCACGGAATAATCGGCCATGCGCTGTGTGCCGTGGCAGACCAGACCCCAGTGCTCGCTCGCTCGCTCGTAAACCAGGCCAGCCGCTCGTGGGTGCTCGGCAGGTTGTTTCCGAGTCTCCCTCCCACCCACGGGTAACTCGCGCATTATCCGTGCGCCCACCCAACTTACAGGGGGAATAAGCTACAATCCCCCCCCGGCCGGCAGCGCAAGCCAAGCCAAGCCTATGGCGGAGACAAGGCAGGCGGCTGCCCACCAACCTACGCCGGCCCGCCGCGTAGGTTGTGCGATCACTACGTATTACGGCGTATTGCTGGGTATTGCTGGGTATTGCTACGTATTGTTAGGTATTACTACATATTCGTTTGGCTTGCGCTGTGCTGTGCTGCGGTGCGCTGAGTCTCGTTTCGTTGTGCTGCCTTGCGCCCCGCGCTGCGTTGCATTGCTTGCGGCTGCCCACCCACTGCGCTGTAAATGCCGCCGAACGGTGGTGGACTTAGTAAGAGCCCAGCCCAGCTAGCTAGCAGCGGCCAGCGCTGTTCCGCGGGCTCACTATCAACAGACCAGGACCAGCCGGAAACAAAATTCGCTCGAGGACCCCCATAGATTAAGTAATGCCAATACACTCGCCTCGCCTCGCATGTCCACGGCTGCCGGCCGCTGACAAATCTGTCGCTCTCTTCAAAACCTGGCTGGCCTGGCGGCGGCTCACCTCCACTTTCTGTGCCTTGACACGCAACAAACATATACCAACTTGCCATCCTCCACTCCACTCTACTCCCACAAACCAACCCTCTTCAAACCAACCAACCAACCGACCGACCGACCTCCGCCTAGTCGCGCTCGCCCGTCAGGTGGATTCTGCATATCGGTATCTATACATTTGGACGCACGTCCTCTCCGCTCGACCCAGCGCTACCCAACCGCACCAACCAACCCGACCCACCCCAGCCGACCGACCGACCGACCGACCCAACTCCCACCCACCTCCAACCAAACGAAACGAAACCAGACGAAACCAGACGAAACGAAACCACCAACCTCCTCCCCTCCGTATGCAAACCAGCATGCCCATGGCCCGCAGAGACCCGGATTTCGATAGAGGCGCGCCGCTGGCCGAACACAACCGAGTCCTGTACGATTCCAAGGCCCCCAAGCCCGGCAAGCGCTCGCTGTCCAGCTCCGCCCATGCCCAGACCCAGAACCAGAGCCCCTGCCGCGTTCTGCGCTCCGGAGACAAGGCTTCGCCCACCAACGGCCGCGCCCGTGACATCACCACCCCGTCTGCTACCGATGTGGATATGAACGAGGGCACTGACTCCAACCGGGGTCTGCGCACCAGTGGGCTGAGCTTTGACTGGAATCCTCCCACCAGGTCCCCTCACATCTCGTCGTCCCCCCAGCCGTTGACCCCCCACCAAAGCAACTTTGCCTCCCCAATGCACTCTCCGGGTGAGGCCCTGCCTAGCGCACCGGCGCCGCAGCCTGCTGGCAGTGGAGTCCATGCCGGTCAGACTCCCTCAGTCCTGCATTCCTCCTCCACCGGCTCGTCCACTTCTGCCACCCAGGTCGTGCGCAAGGCCTCCAAGCCCAGCCCGCTGACCGTCCCCAAACCCACGGCTGCGGCGCTCACCAACGAGATCCAGAGAGCCTACTATGAAATCTCCAAACTCGAGACCGAGTGTCAGATGGTCACCGACCGCCTCAAGGCTCAGCCGGCCGCTGCCCAGATGGGCCTGCCTATCGAGTACTCCCGTCTGTTCGATCTGTACTCCCGTCTCATTGAGCGCTATGTCGACTTTATAACCTTTGCATATCATCCCGCAGGCTCCACTTCCATGCGCATTCTGGTCAAAAAGTACAAAATCCCCTACCGTCTGTGGAGCAAGGGCATTTTCCGCTATCTTGAGCTGCTCCGGCACAAACTGCCCCTCTCTGCCGAGCTGATGGGAAAATTCATCATCCACTGCTTTTCCCTTCTAACCCTCCTGGTCGAACCCCCCTTTGACAGCAGACATATCTGGCAGGAAGCTTTAGGAGATGTGGCTCGTTTCGGTATGACCATGCGCACCTCGGAACTCAACATTGTATACTGGGAAGACCTCTGCAAGTACTGGTATCTCAGAGCCTCTCAGCGAGAACCCACCGTGGGAAGACTGTACCACCATGTCAGCATGCTGGCTGTCGATATGACGAAAATATTCTACTTCTGTAAGAGTATGACAGCCCAGCAACCGTTTGACGTGGGCCAGGGCGGCGGAAAGGACATTGTCCTCGACAATGCACTGGGCAAGCACAGTAAAGTGTTTTTCCACCACTACGCTCTGTTTCTCAAATTTATTTATCTATGTGACGCTAATGAAGCCGCAAATGAGGCTCTCATTGTTTGTGACATGTGGGACCAGGGAACTCTGGCTCTTGACAGACACAAAATGGGCAGGGTCGCTACCACCACCTATCCAGAAAACCTGACTGCTGCAAACGTTGTGAACTATGGCGCAATGATCGCTTTTTGCAATATCTCCGCTTTGCTGGGCGTTGGAAACCTGGATTACAACTTTTCTCGAGCGTTTTACGCCAAGTATGGCTCCAAGCCCGTCCCTCTGCTGCAGGGAAATGTCTTTTCCACTGACCGCAGCCAGGACCTGGCACTGACTGTCATGGAGAAATCTTTGAGATTTTTTCTCAACGTTCCGTCTCGGCAGAGTCTGCCTCACTTGATTGTATGGATGCATTTTTGCCTGGCTGTCCACGAAACTCCCGAGGTAGCCGGCTCTTTTATCAACAAGCATATCAATCTGCTTGGCCTAATTCAGGCATATCTGAACGAGACGCTGGAATCTGTGAAGGGCCGTGTGGGTGTGGCTTCCGTAAGCATATCCAGCACTGATTTACATCAAATTGTCACCAACTGGTGCTTCTCTTTCCCTGACAGTAAAAGCAGCGATGCGAAGTTCGAGACCTCTGTCGAGAAGATAAACTGTCAAATGCAGGGTGTAGAGAGCCGCGGCCACTTCCCGGTAACTCGACAGCGTCCCCTACCGGAAGAATGTATGCTTCTTGGAGCAGTGTGGCCACATAGGCCCATTGATGAGAAGATATACCAGGACTACGAGAGTTACACCAACGACGATTGTTATCCTGGAGCCATCGGAGAAGCAGGGCTCACTGAGCAACGAGAAGTTAAGCTCGTGGAGCTTGCACTTCGCCTTGTTGAGAAAGAAAGCTGGCTGGGCTACAATGAGGAGTATTCGTGCTTCCGCATCCACTTTTAATTGCTTGGTCTCGATGTACGTGGTGTGCATTGTTTCCGTAAATTCGCTTCTTGCAGGGTCACACTGAGCCCTTGCAGCTATTATTTTTTTATTTACCATTGTAAAAATGGCGAAAGCTGTAACTCAACATTGTTTTTCAGTGGTGGGTGTACAGCATTTGTCTTGTGCTCGTGATGGGCAGCACTACGATATGTTCTTAGCATTTAGCATTTGAAAAAACGCATCAGAAAATATACATTATCTTCATTACATTGTACTAACTGCACATGAGAATATCGCATGGCATCTAGAAATTGAATTCAGAAGATTCAACTGGCCGGTCAAACAGAATTGTTCATATTTTGTACTATTTCCGCTGGCTGCATATTTCCGCTGATTCACATTATCGGTGCTTTGCAACCGATAACCATATGGTGGGACTTGTTCAGCAACCGATCTCAACTTAACTCCACCAACACCATGTCGGATGTAGGTTGAATAACAAAACACCAACGGCGTGAAAACAATTCTAACAAAATAGACACTATTGAGTACCACTGTGGCTGGTGTCAACGCTGCCATTGTAGAGAGCGTGCTGACATGTAGGTGAACAAGATCCGTAGACTGATCTGATCTTTGCTGCTGACAGCAAACGTTTGACTTTTCTCGAACTAACCGCCAGACCCTCTTGAATATATAAAAACCAGACAGCAGTTGACTAGGCAGCCGCGGGGAGCCGCAGCGCATATAGATCTGCCGGAGCTGGGTCGTGCATACTTCAAGGGATGCTCGCCGTTGATTATCGGGAACGCATCGAGAGCCGTTTTGCGCTTTTCCATGTACAATTGGGCCACCAAGTTTATGGCTGATAAACAGGGCGCAGTATCCGCACCTCAGGTTGTTGTTGCTGGCATGCTAACGGGCATTTGCGAGTCAATACTAGTGGTTCCGTTTGAAAGCATCAAGACCACCATGATCGAACGAGCAATTGCTACTCCAGCACATAACCCTGTTGTACCTGTGGTTGCACCTGTGCATGCTGTGAAAAGTGGGAAGTCGGGTCAGCCGAACCTGAAAGTTGCTGCTAAACCGGTGCCCAGTCAGGCTGCTAAATCGACAGGAACTGCTGGAGCCAAAGCACCCATAAAAGCACCTATCAGACCAGCTGCACCAACAAGACCGCCAGCTCCGCTGCACCATTCACACGGGCTATTCCAAGTGACACCACTCGATGGACTGGGTGCTAATGTGCGGGCCATGTACAATAACAGGGGTCTCCGTGCATTTGTGCAAGGCTTTTGGCCCACTCTACTCCGCCAGGCTTCCAGCAGTGCTGTCAAGTTCTCCACATACCACTTCCTCAAGCAATTTTTTCACCCTAATGACACAGAGCCGGTGCCTACATGGCTTGCACTTGCTCTTGGTGGCATGACGGGTGCCATTCAGGTGCTGGCAACACAGCCCATCGATGTTGTGAAAACCAGAATGCAGAGCATAAACGGAGTTAAGATCTATGGCAGCAGCTTGTATTGCAGCTATAGGATTTTCACAGAGGAGGGCCCCATGAAGCTGTGGACTGGAATTGTTCCTCGTTTCATTAAGGTGACATTCAGTGGAGGTGTTGTGTTTGCAGTGTACGAAATGAGCAACAGTCTAGTGACCAAGGCAATGAAGGAAAACCCGTTCGCATCAACGTAGCACAGTAGGAGGTGAACATCATAAAAGCTTATTTTTTTTATATACATAGATTACATATAGGAGTGCCTATATTTGGCCAACTTCTCAGCTCGGCCCGCCTTAAATGCTTTGTGCTTTATATATAATGTCAATGGAAACTAGAGCTCGGCAATAACTAATCATTCTTTATGTTACTATTCCATTCCTTCCCTAATACCATCCGTCCGTGTTCACCAATGTGCAAATTCGGTTGCCCTTCTCAAGCTTGCCGATCTTGTACGCCTTCTGGCCAACCTTCTCTAGCTGACTCAACACCTTGTCGACATTGGCAGGTTTGGCAATCAGCACCATTCCGATACCCATGTTCAGAGTTTTGGAAATGTCCTTGACAGGAACATTACCAGCCTTGGCCAGATACTTGAATACAGGCAGAAGGGGCCAAGTCTTGACGTCAATAATGGCATCCAAGTGCTTGGGGAGAGCTCGAGGAACATTTTCAACCAGACCACCACCAGTAATGTGACTCAAGCCCAAAAGAAGATCCTCCTTGATGATAGGAAGTAGAGGCTTGACATAAAGCCGGGTAGGGACAAGCAGAGCTTTGCCGACCGTGGTGGTCTCGTCCCAGGGACACTTGTCGGTATAGCTAAGCCCATTGACCTCGATGATCTTTCGAACAAGCGAGAAGCCATTGGAGTGAACACCATCAGATGCGAGACCGATAAGAACATCACCAGCCTCCATATCGTTGAGACGGGGAAGAATCTTTTCTCGCTCGACAACACCAACAGTGGTGCCATTAGCATCGTAGTCCTTGCCAGTGTATAGACCGGGCATTTCAGCAGTCTCACCACCAGTCAAGGCACAGCCAGACTCAATGCAAGCCTTAGCAACGCCCTTAACGAAGTCGGTAGCGGTAGAAATGTCCAAATGGCCCGAAGCATAGTAGTCAAGGAAGAATAGGGGCTCGGCACCCTGGACAACCAGGTCGTTCACATTCATGCCAACCAGATCAATACCGACAGTATCGTGGATGTCCAAAGCCTGGGCGATTTTCAGCTTGGTGCCGACACCATCGGTGGAGCTAACAAGAATGGGGTCCTTGTAGCCAACAGCCTTGAGATCAAATAGACCACCAAAGCCACCAATTTCGGCATCAGCACCTGGCCGACGAGTGCTCTTTACCAAAGCCTTAATGTTTTCAACAAATTTGTTGCCGTTGTCGACTGACACGCCGGCAGATTCATAGGTAACAGTGGGACCGTTCTTGGACGCATACTTGAAAGCACGGTGAGCAATATCGGTTCTGTTGTACTTTCCAGTGAAATGGATGTGTCCAACACCCTGATAAGCCTTCTTAACGGCTTCCTCGAGCGACTCGGCGACAGCAGTAGCGGCAATAACTCGGCCACCAGCAGTCACAATGTCTCCAGAGGCATTAACACCGGTGCCGGCATGGAACACATACTGGTTCGTGCCATTGGCTTCCTTGTCGATCGTAATGACATCACCCTTCTTGTAGGAACCAGGGTATCCGCCTGCAGACATGACGACTGTAGCAGAGAAGTGATTGGGCTTGAGGGCAATGCTGACAGAGTCCAAATAACCACCAGCACAGGCGAGGAAAATCTCGGCCAAGTCAGTTTCTTCGGTCAGCAGAGGTAGCACGGTCTGGGTCTCAGGATCACCAAATCGAACATTGTATTCAAGCACCTTGGGGCCATTGGCGGTAACCATGATGCCGGTAAACAGCATTCCAACCATGGGAAAGCCGTCTTTTCGCATACCGTCAATAGTGGGCTTCAGCACCTTGGTTCGAATTTCGTCGATGAGACTCTTGGTGGCGATAGGGGTAGGCGAATAAGCACCCATTCCACCAGTGTTCAGGCCAGTATCACCGTCGCCAGCTCGCTTGTGGTCCTGTGCAGGAGGAAGGTCAACCACAGTATATCCGTCACTGAAAGCCAAAATACTGAGTTCATCACCTTCCAAGTACTCCTCGACGACCACCTCATCACCAGCTTCGCCAAAGGCCTTGTCGGCCATAATTTCGTCCAGTGCAGCGTATGCCTCGTCCTTGGTTTCAGGAATCAAAACACCCTTGCCGGCAGCCAATCCACTGGCCTTGATGACCACACGGTGGTCAACCGAAGATACATACTTTTTGGCCTTGTCAATGTCAGTGAAGTTCTGGAAAGCAGCAGTGGGAATGCCGTGCTTGGCCATAAAATCCTTGGAAAATGTCTTGCTACCTTCCATCTGGGCAGCCTTGACAGAAGGACCAAACACAGGAATGCCGACCTTTCGGAAAAAACCTTCGACGCCTTCGACCAGAGGCTGCTCGGGACCGGGGACAACCAGGCCAATTTCATTTTTGACAGCAAATTCAACCAGCTTGTCAAAATCAGCAGAAGAGCTGCCGATGGGCACATTCTCCACCTTTGTCAGACCTGCGCCTGTACCGCCGTTGCCAGGTGCAACATAAACCTTGGAAACCAGCTTGGACTGGCTCAGCTTCCATGCCAGGACATGCTCTCGGCCGCCATTGCCAATAACCAGCACTTTCAAACTCATTATAGTGTAGACACGATGTGGGATGACGAAGATGGTACGCACGGGATTTTTCAATATTTTAAAATTTTTTCCAGCCGTGCGTACACTAACAATTTGTTGCCTGTGAAATGAATGAGTCTTCACACGAACAAAATGAAGCGCAACAAAATGAAGATAATAAACATTAGGCAGAATGGACTTTGTACTTACTTACTCGTAGTCAGGTCATTTATGAGGCATGATCAGCGATCTAGCCAGGTTACTGACTCTTTGTACGGGGCCTAGTGGTTCACTAACTGCTGTTTATGCGAACAACGTACATGCGGCGCGAGCTCTTCTAACAGCAAAGTTCATTTGACTAAATATAAGCAGCTAGTAAAAAATTAAAAAAAAAAAAAAGGGAAGCAACGGCATGATCATTATACAGAAATCTCTTTTCATGCAATTGCCACCCTGGGTTTTTTGTTGTGGTTTTTATATTTTGAATTCAAAAAAGACCGTCGTCGTATCATAGCGGAAAAACAGCCCTGAAATAGGGCTGCTCAACCTAATCATCACATCGTTAATTAGTAGATCAGTGGCATAGCATCAACTTACTGCTGATGCTGCTGATGCTGCTGCTGCTGCTGCTGCTGCCCTTGGCCCTGCTGGGGTCGTCCGCCTCGTCGGCCACCTCGCTGACCTCCCCTGCCATTATACTGACGTTCGTTCGCACGAGGGAGTGAAGCAATGGGGAAAGGCTTAGGAATGGACTCGTTAGACTGAGCAACATACAGAGCCTTGTCGATAGTTGCAGGAATAGGCTTGATCTCGGTGCCCAGTTCCTGTTCAATTCGGTACAGGTTAAATCTATCATTCCAGTTGATGAGGTTGATGGCCAAACCAAGGTGGCCGAATCGACCAGATCGACCGATTCGGTGCAAATAAGTCTCGGCGTTCTTGGGGAAATCAAAGTTAATTACCACGTTGACGGCCTGGATATCAATACCTCGAGTGAGCAAATCGGAACATACAAGATTTCTGCAGTTGCCGTTTCGGAACTCATGAAAAACCTTGTTTCGGTGAGACTGGAGCATTTTTGCGTGAGAGTAGAAGCAAGAATAGCCTAGCTCGGTGATTTTTCGTGCTAGAAGCTCTACTCGGTTGGTCGAATTACAGAAAATGATGCTCTGGTTGATAGAAAGCTTGGAGAAGAGCGTATTAAGACAGTGAAGCTTCTGCTTTTCTTCGACAAAGGCGTAGTACTGGGTGATACCACGAAGAGTCAATTCGTCCATGAGATTGATCTCATAGGGCTTCTTGAGATGCTTGTCCATGAAGCTCTTAACAACCAGAGGGAAAGTGGCAGAAAACAGGAGGATCTGACGGTCGGGAGGGAAATGAGCCAGGAGCTGCTCAATGATAGGGGTGAATTCGGGGGACAAAAGCTTGTCGGCCTCGTCCATTATGAACATGGGGCATTCGCTAAAGTCGACAATGTTCTTGCCAGCCAGATCCAGCACTCGTCCAGGAGTGCCGACCAAGACATGAACAGCGTCATTGAGACGAATGATATCATCACGGAGAGTGGTACCACCGGTGGTGACCATGACATTGACGCCCAAGTGTTTGCCCAGAGTCTTTGCAACCTGGGAGTTTTGGAGAGCGAGTTCTCGAGTGGGGACGAGAATGAGAGCCTGGACCTTGTCGCTCTTGGGGTTGATTTGGTTCAATGCAGGGATGGTAAAAGCAGCAGTCTTGCCGGTTCCATTCTTGGCTCGTGCCAAAATGTCTCGACCGGCCAGAGCAATGGGAATGGCCTCTTCCTGGATAGGACTGGGTTTCTCGAACCCGGCCTCGAAGATACCCATGAGAAGCTCACGTTTGAGATAAAAGTCTTCGAATCCGTTGCCTTTGGTGGCAGTGACATCTTCGGTCTGGGGGCGGGAGTCCTTGGCGGGCACATTGAGCTGGGCCTTCCAGTCGTCGCCGAGGGAGGTGTTTTCAAGCTGCTGAGCGAGAGCGGACGTCATTGCGGGAGAGGAGCAGAGTGACGATGTAAGCGGAGGAGACACAAAGAGAGGAGAGACCAGTAAGAACTACAGGTACTACAGGTCAATGGGCTGCAGATGCACGTGAGCTGGTGAGTATGTGAGCTGAGCTGAGCTGAGCTGAGCTGAGTGAGCTTTGCGGGTTTTGTTGGCTTTTGAGCAGGGTGACCGTTGAGTGGGTGACCTTTGAGTGCGTGGTGTTTGAGTGGTTCAAGGAAGTCAAGACTGGCCGAGGTATATGATGGAATCGGCCAATGAGAATGCGTGAATCAACAACAGTGGTGGAATGGGCCTGCTTCTGCTTTTCGACGCACAACGGAGTGTATGTTGTGATGACGGCGTCGGTGTGGTCTGGTGTTGGTGGGTGCAGAGCGAGCGCAGACTGGTGCAGTGTGGTTGGATTTGGGGATGCGACGCAGGGTGTGTGACGGTGGGGAAGAACGGCGTCGGCTAGAAAGGAGACGGAATCAATCAATGTACAGATAAATCAGATTGATAAGAATGGCAGATCGATTGATAAACACAGATTGACAGGCGGGGAGTGTGGTAATTGCGGGAACGTAATAAATAAGAAAGGCGCAACTAGCTGATGGCGGTGGCCGTCTGATTTCAGTGGGTGAATGGGGTGTGGTGGTGAAGAGTGAAGAGGCTCCCAGTCGAGCGAAGCCTGCAAAATTTGCGGAAACCACCACACACCCCTTGCCGGGTAAGCTGGCATGGTGGACTCAGCCAGCCAGCCAGCCAGCTAGCCAGCGAAAGCGAGGCAGCAACAACCCGTGCGGGATAAACATGCAGAGGGAATTCCGTGGAGCAGGCGGGAGAGTGTGTATTTATGTGTGACGTAGAGACGTAGAGGAGCTGAGTAGCGTGTGCGGACCAGGCACCGCACCACACAGTGCAGTGCAGTGCAGTGCAAGTTCGGGTGTTAGCACGCACGCAGGCACGCACAGGTGGGCCAGGCACCGTCAGAGTACGGCAGTCGGTATTCGTTTCTGTAAAACGGTGATCCGGTACGTACTTTTCTAGGCAAAGGCACTTCTCCGGAAAAAACAGCCATCCACGGCCGCCTGGGCAGATCGTGCCAATGCAATGCAATGAGCAGCGTTGATATTCACCCTAAGCACAGATGATCACCACAGCAGAGACACTAGTGCCAACAGATCAGCCAGCTACGTACCTTGCGCGCGCCCTTCGACGGACGGGTGCAATCCCAATCAATCAGTCTAGTCTGTGCCGCTGTTAAGCAGATTCTTGACGTACGTGCGCAACGCACCTTCAACGTCGTCCTGTCACTCAGTCAGTATAGCCCAGTCTGCGGCCCTTCCGCTTTAGGTACCTCCGCCGAGCCCTGTCGACTCGGCCTCTTGCTCTCTCGCTCCGTCCTCTCTAACTCTCTTCTTCTCTGTAGCCAGCATTTCTCCATCCCTGTTTCTACATAGCTACAAAATCCCCGTCCCCTCCCCTGATCTCCCTTGTTGCCCCTGAGGTGGCCGCCGTGCTGCCACTATGCTTGTTTTGGGTAGCTACTCGAGGTGGTGTTCCAGCACTGCACTCTACAATTCAATCTCACCAGCTAATAGCACAGCACAGCACAGCACAGCACACCAAACTTAGACACCTTCCACTCTTGCAAATCTCCTGTACCAACCCTCCCCCACCCAACCCACCAACGTCCGGGGCCTTCTCCTTCTCCGCATCCTTTCTTCGCATCCACGCTTCGCATTCCTTCCTCTCTTTTCGGTCGATCGACTGGCTCAGACTCCAGCCTCCTCCCCCCAAGCATGTCGGAACCGTCTCTGCAGATCAAAACGCTCAAGCGCAGGAACTTCAAGAAACTGGAGCTGCCGACTGGTTCGCCGTCCCTGGCAACCAGCGTACAGGACGGCAACTTTGTCGAGCAAAAGCCCCGTGGGGAACCGCCTGCTGCCAGCGCAGATGCTCCGTCTGCCGCTGTCAACACCAAGCACCAACACAGCAACTCGCTGACCAACCAGCTGGCATCTCTGGAGCTCGGCGTCGAGTTCAAGCTTGATCTCCGCGAAGAGGATTTCGACACTCTGGCCAAACTCGGGTCGGGAAATGGAGGCACCGTGTCAAAAGCATTGCACATCCCCACCAAGACCGTCATGGCCAAAAAGGTCATCCACATTGAAAAGAAGACTGCCGTGCGCAAGCAGATTGTCCGAGAGCTTCACATCATGCATGACTGCGACTCTTCCCGCATTGTCTCATTTTTCGGCGCCTTTGTCAACCAGACCAACGTCGTCATGTGCATGGAGTACATGGACTGCGGGTCGCTGGATCGCATTTCCAAGCTGGCTGGGCCCATTGCCGAACCCATCATTGCCAAAATCAACCAGGCCGTTGTCGAAGGTCTTAATTACTTGTACAATGAACATCGAATCATCCACAGAGACGTCAAGCCGTCCAATGTGCTCATCAATTCCAAGGGCCAGGTCAAGCTCTGCGACTTTGGTGTATCGGGCGAGCTCACCAATTCCATTGCTGAGACGTTTGTCGGCACTTCTACCTATATGTCTCCTGAACGGATCCAGGGTGCTGCATACAGTGTCAAGGGCGACGTCTGGTCCTTGGGTCTGACGGTTCTGGAACTGGCTGTGGGCCATTTCCCTTTTAGCAGCGGCAGCAGCAACCCCGCTGCCAATAACCCAATGGGCATTCTCGATCTGCTCCAGCGCATTGTTAACGAGGAGCCTCCCACGCTTCCGGAAGATGGTGACTTTTCTCTCATTTTCCGAAAGTTTGCTGCAAAGTGTCTTTTGCAAGAAGAAGAGCGGCCCACTCCCCAGGAGCTCCTCAATTCCGATGCATTTTACTTGACTGCTACCCAGAGCACCGTCAGTCTGGAGAAATGGGTACAGCAATTCAAGTAACTATCAATTGCCACAAATCCGTGTGTTGCCTATGTCTAGACACCCGAACCAGACTCAGCCACCCGATGTACTGAGTGTGCCGACGGTTCTTTCTTGGCTTGTTAATTGGTGGTGACGGGAAGCAGACAGAATATGGACAGACAGATTAATGCTGTCCAAACAAATTTGTACAGTTTAGCAGACTATTCGGGCCTGTGGTGGCCAACTACCGAACAGACATTATCATCCTTGGCTCGTGCTGAGGCTGCATTTTAGTATCATGCATCGTGACGATGCGCATGCATATCATTTTTTGTTATTTAGAGAATATATATCTGCGGATCACTTTGTAGATTTATACATCAGATATACCTCTCCGAACCAGATTTACTAACTCGTGCGCTTTCAGTGGGTAGGCACAAGCTATGTTTGCAGAAGAACCCTTTACTGATACAAAAATATTTGGTTCGACAAATCAGCCATGTCCAAAACAGGCCGTCTACTCTTATACTATTACAGCCTTCAGATCCGAAGAATTTCGGATGCAACCCCCAAAAAAATATCCAAAATGCACAGATTTTATGGACGCCAGGAGCATGCAATCACCTGCGAACCGGGCTTGGCTTCCTCCAAATCAAATCAAATCATGCTATTTATAAACTATTTACATCGATACAGAGCAGTTCCACCTGCCACCTAGTTCAAATCATATATGTCTTGGCTTATTCTTCTCCTGCAGAGCCTTGTAAATCTCATAGCCCCGCATACCTGCACCAACCAGTGCAAGAACGCCAAACCCTCGGATAGTGTAACGCATGGTAGGCCCAAAATACTCCGGTATCATATTGGTGACCTTGAATTTATCCACTTTTTTGTCCACTGCCAGTGTTTTGTCCAGCGACAAGGTTACACCAAAAAAGGCCATGACAGTGCCAGACACTGCCAGACATGGCACACACTCGTACGACGGCTTGCTGTTCGTCTGCAGACTGTACTCATCTGGCTGCGGCTTGAAGATGTCCAGAATATTCGAAGCGACCATCCCAACAAGCGTTCAGTACTGCCAGTGCTTTCGGATGGTTGATGGATTGGCTGTTGGTGAAATCGCCTCTCACGATGCAAGCTGAAACTTCATGTTGCAAGCCGCACCATTTGATGATGTTCACTTAAATCTATCGATCTAATCCAGCTGAACTCCGCACGCACCCTGCACCTTGGCTGCTATTGTCTACTTTTACTACTGGTGCCATGGTGTCTGATCTTGAGGCCCAGCGGCTGGCGAATATCCAGCGCAATGCAGAGCTGCTCAAACAGCTTGAGCTCGACTCGGTGCAACGAGACATGGACAATGACGTTCGCAAGCAGGCAGCATTTGCAAAGTCCAAGGCTGCCAAAAAGCGACGGGCCGCTGCTGCAATTAAAAAAGAGTCTCCCGAACCGAATCTACCGCTGCGCAAAAGTAGGCGTCTTGCCGGTGTCAAGGCCGATCCGGAAGACTCGAAAGACGCGGTGCACGCCAAAATTGAGCAGGAAAACCGACGCGTAGAACTGGAGCGCGCCCGGAAAGAAGGGGAAATGCAGCTCGGCGATACTGTCAAAAATGGCAATTGGGATGGAGCCATGGACATTCTGTCGAATTTCGGTGGAAAAGTCTCGCTGGGCGACTTTTTTGACAGCACGGTCATTGAAAATCCTGATCTCAAACAGGCTCGCGAGGAGCTCTCTTCACTCGTCATCAACCCGACTTTCAACCCCATGGACATTAAGCTTACGTCTGAGCGCGTTATTGGCATGGCAATCCACCCGGCCCTGGATAAGCGGCTCATTTTGGCAGGCGATAAAGTCGGCGAGCTGGGTATTTTTGATGTCGATAATTTCAAAGTCGAGACTGACGAGGATGGTGACGAATTCAATATCCCCCAGATTCTTACTTTCAAAATTCACTCGAGGTCTATAGCCACCATTCAGGTGTCGCCCCATTTGCCAAACAAGGTGTTCACAGGCTCCTATGACGGCTCCATCAGAGTCCTTGATCTGACGTCCGCGTCCCCCTCGTCGGTGGAAAGCTTCGTATTCGACTCCGATCCAAAGCATCCTGTGGGAATTTCGGATTTTCATATACCGGACCCTAATATGCTGTATTTCTCAACTCTGGAGGGCCATTTTGGCATCCACGATCTACGTGAGGCTCCCACATCCGTCGTCAAGCAGTTCAGAATGCATGACAAGAAGCTTGGAGGCTTCTCCTTTAACCCCAATAACATTAACCAGATTGCTTCTGCGTCTCTGGATAGAACGCTCAAAGTATGGGATCTCCGCCAGACAAAATCAGTTGACGACGAACTCTACCCAGGACTCTATGGTGAATATCCATCTCGACTATCGGTTTCCACAGCTGATTGGGGAAAATCGGGACATGTGGTATGCAATGGCTACGATGACACTATTAATATCTTTGACTTCAGCAAGTCGCAGACCTGGACTGTATCTGAAGAGCCTCAGCAGTTTAAGCCAACCGTGAAGATTAAGCACAACTGCCAAACTGGCAAATGGGTGTCTATTCTCAAGGCAAATTGGCATAGCTCTCCTTCTGATGGCATTGCCAAGTTCACCATTGCAAACATGAAGCGCTATATAGACATATTTGCTACAAACGGGCAACAGCTTGCTCATTTGAGCCACGAATCGATGACGGCTGTCCCCGCTGTTGTTCGATTCCATCCTACTCAAAACTGGTTGGCTGGAATCACTGCTTCTTCGAAAGCCTATGTTTTCCAAAAGGACGAGGCATAGAGCAGAGCTGAAGCATTTTAAATGACATTATGAACTCCGATTTTATATATCTTTTTATTAAGAAAAGCATACAAACTTTTTCATACTAGTAATAGCAGTTGCTCTCATGTTTAAAAAAGCCCGAGAAGATCTTCATTAGTGCTCTTGCTCTCCGGTGCTGGCGCCGAGGCAGGGGTATTAGTGGATCCAAACGACAAGCCATCAAAAGCAGATGAAAGATCTGTAGCTCCAGCAGGCTGGGCATTCTGCTGATTAGCAGGAGCAGCAGTCTGGGGAAATGGCGAATCAAACATAGAAAGAATGTCTTGGTTGTTAGTGGATCCCCCAGCAGGTGCCGGTGCCTGCTCAGTAGGAGCACTGGACGATGATGATGCAAAGATGTCGCCCAAGTCACCCAAGGCGTTGCTCTTTTCAGGAGGGGGTGTGGAAGCTGCAGACTCAGTTTCTCCTCCAAAATCAAGATCCAACAAGTTTTCAATATTATGGCCCGTGCCGGAAACAGCATCCTCATTGGCAAGCTGGCGCTGCTCTTCAAGCGCTCTCTTCTGTACGGCATCGGACCCAAATTTGCCTCGGCCCATGAAAGTAGCCGCAGGCTTCAGATAGACCGAAGCAAGGGTCGACAGCTCACGAATGAGCTCGTCAACTAGCGCGGGGGGAAGAGATTCTATCGTAGTGTCTATAGGTGGTCGCTCAGCCAGCACAACGTCCTTGGCCACAGAGGTGTCTGAGGAGAGTAGTCGCCAATAAATATATGCACGGTCTCGGATATCCGCATTGTCGGACTTTTGTGTAGCGTCTTCCAAAATTCGATGCAGTGCACTTTGACCACTCTCCGGTCGACGAATGTACAGTTTCGCAGCAGCAGTGATGAGCTGCAGCTGGACTTGTGTGGGCTCTTCCAAAAAGGTGCCCACAAAGCTGCCGAGGATTTCATCAGCATTGTCAATCTTATCTGCGTATTCACCAAGAATCCAGATAATGGCTGCTTTGGCCTCAGGTTCATCAATTTCGTCAAAGTTTTGGAAAAGGATGGGAATAGAGCCATCGAATCGGTTCTTGTACCGTCTTAAAATGTCCTTGATCACCACAACCACTTCTTGAATGACATAGTTGGCCTTGTTGTCCATCAGGTCAAGCAACACATTGACGCATTTCTCAGCAGACGACTCAATCTTGATGGCACACTGACCAATGGCCTTAATAGAACGTCGCACAAAGTCGATGTCAACTTCCATGGAATACTCCTTCAGCTCATTAATCAGCTGGTCCGAATTCTTCTCGTTAGCCAGCAGCACCATAATCTCGAGTTTCTCAAACTTGAGATACAACGGATCATTGTACTTGCAGAAGAAGACCCTGAGTTCTCTGCTGAGAATGTTGGGGTACTTCTGCAGCATGATTCTAATGTTTCGCAGAGCCACGTACTGGACCTCGGCCACACAAGACACCAACGACACCAACGGGGAGCTCATCTTCTTTAGCAGAGCTTCCTGAGAGGCTGCAGTCTGGATATCCATATGGGTGAGCACGGACTTGATGGCAGCCAGTACCACGCTAGGGTTGGCATGCTGAAACTGGGGAACGACTCGCTCGCAAATGTACTCAGCCTCCCGCACATCATTTGTGACATAATAGTCGCTCAGAGCAGTCAAAATGGTAATCCTGCCCCATTCAGTGCACTCGGATAGGGCCAACAACAAACTGTTCAGACTCTGGCTGTCAATTTCAAAGCACTGGACTTCCGGGGCAGCTTCGTGGATCTCAATCAAGGTAGCCACCGCATTGGACAGCACCATGTGGTTCGAATCGCTGAGCAGCTTTTTCAGCTCGTCCAAAAACCCTTCCTCAATGCACAGCTGGGGGTTCAGGTCGAACAGCTTGGCCACGCAAATGGCAGCAGTCTTCCTCACATACGGATCATCATCCTTCAGGGTCCGTCGCAGCGGGATTCCCAGGTAGTCCACCATCTTGTCAACCCGAATGCACCCCATGGTCCGGATGGAAAGCGCTCGGACCAGCGGATTCGGATCTTCTGAGTCCTGCACAAAGGTGTTGACGGCCAGAATGCAAAGCTCGGGGTGCGTTTTGGCGTAGTTCATCAGATACAGGTACACCAGCTTCTTTTGGCTCAGGTCGTGCGTCGACAGATTCTTCAAAACGTCGGGAAACAGCGCACTGACGTCTTTTCCAAGCGTCATGGCCTCAATTGTCCGCTGAATCGAGTCTTTTCTGCATCAATGTTAGTAAGCTGGGCCTCCACGACCTGCTGTAGGAGCATCGATTGGCCAAACCCGCGCTTGGGATCCGAGCTGGATCGGTATTGAAACCACCAGAACGCAATCATTACATGTTCCACAACAAACAAGATCCCCCGTCCAGATTGGCTGGCTCCCTTGAAAAAGCCCGATTGCGCCCCGCGGTTTGGCGCCATCTTCGATTTTCACAACCCCCACCCCCCTCCCTCACAGCAGCAATCCCAATAAAACCCCATCATTTACTCACCTCTCGCTAGCATATTGAGACACCAGCCCATTTCGCAGCTCGAACGTCTCGCCCTTGCGTGGTGTTTGGAAGAATTTTCGGATCCGCTTTTCCAACGACATGGTGTGCTGAGGTTGAAATGGTACGTGTCGAGAAAACGGCTCTTTGTAGCGCAACTAGCACGACACCGTCAACTGCCACAAAAACGAGATAGGCAAGACGGGAAACGGTCGCCAACCACTTGGGGACCTTGCAAGGACGCTACCAACCGGAATTCAGGCCTTTTTCTAACTTTTTTCACACGATAAACGCCGCGACTTGCCGCAGCAGCTTGATGCTGATGTAATGGCTTACCTCCCTCCCCAGATCATGAGTGCTCAGGAGTATCAAGCACATCTGAGCCCAGCGCCGTAGCCTTGCTCTACGGACAACGGCAGCCCCTATTGTTGCTCTTCTGTGCTTGTTTCGAGCGCTGACCGACTTCTTTAGTTAACCTGGTTTGTTGGTGGATAATTCTCTTCTGTCGCTCTCCCTCATTCTTTATTCTAGCTCCACTACTGTTCTTCTAGTGCTACATGCTACTCGCTCTAGTCTCTCAGACGCCCACCCTTGGCCAGTCCTTCGATGTTTTCTTCACGAGCAATTGTCGTGTAAGCAGGTCTCTGTTCCTTGATGGACTTTCTCAATTCTTGAATAGCTTCTAAAAGAGCCTGATGGCTCTCCTTCTGAAGCTGATGGCTCTCCTTCTGAAGCTGATGGC